>CM035425.1:107923898-107928898 GCA_020310875.1 Ceratopteris richardii | reverse complement strand
CATATATATATGTGTGTGTATATGTATGCATGTATGTACACGCACACACACACAGATATATATATATATATATATATATATATATATATATATATATATATATATATATATATATATATATATATATATATATATATATATATATATATATATATATATATATATATATATGTGAAAGATCCCAATTAGCTACCTGCCACTCTCCTCCCAACTTTAAGCAACCCTTGCCCTTGGCACCTCTAGAATCTTCTCTGAGGTCCAAACACTCCTCATATGGCCACTCTCAGGAGATGGAATAACATCGAAGATCCATGCTAGAGCCTTGGCTCCCCCGAGCTGTGGTCCTTGATCCGGCTAGGGTCCGTGACAAAATGCAGGTAGACCAATGGTAGACCATGGAGGTCTAAATAAATGTAACACTTTCTTACCCTTCTAGAGATGAGTATCCTCATTGGTCAAGGAAGGAAAGTGCTTGCGAATCAAAGCTTCTGATTCCCAAGTAGCATCTATGAGTGGACGGCTAGTCTATGCTACTAAATACTCTGGTATGGAGTGATTTCTTAACTTCCAATCCCTCTTATCAAGAACCTTAAATGGAACATCTGGCTAAGATGCTCTATTTTCTAAAGCAACTAAACCATCTACACAAGTCTCATCTCGAGAAATGTATGGTCTCAACTGGCTAACATGGAAAACTGGGTGAACTTTGCAATTATCTGGCAATTGCATTTTATAGGGGACATCACTAATCTTCTTGATTATTATCCAAGGTCCACAAAATCTAGGGGATAACTTGGGTTTCTGACCCATTGTCAATGATGAACCAAGTGGAACCTGTAAAAGCACACGATCTCTCTCTTGAAACGTTCATGGTGTTCGATGTCGATCTACAAATGCTTTCATCCTTTCAGCAGCTTGCTGGAGATTGAGCTGAGCTATTTTTAAGTTAGCTTGCATATCTCTCAAGAACTGTGAAGCACTCGGAGATTTCCTAGGTAATCCAATGGTAGCTGGACTATGTGGAATAAATCCATAGATAACCTCAAAAGGTGCAAGCCTAGTAGTCTTGTGCTTCCAACTATTATAAGCAAATTCAAGATGGGAGAAAACTATCCCGATCTGTTTGCTTTTCTGAAACATATGCCCGTAGCATATCTTCCAGTATCTGATTAACTCTTTCGGTCTGGCCGTCTATCTATGGATGCTCTCCACTACTCATCTTGAGTTGTACTTGAAGCTTATTTAACACGTGTTTCCAAAAATTTCCTGTGAACCTGGGATCCTTGTCTAAAATTATAGATCTAGGTAGACCATGCAGTTTAAAAATATTCTAAATAGATAGTTCCGCGACTTGCGAAGCCTCCGCTGATTCCTTTGTAGGAATAAAGTGTGCCATTTTGCTCAGACGATCAACCACTACAAGAATAGCATTCTTTTGTCATGGTGTTCTAGGTAAAACCATTATGAAGTCCATGGAAATACTATCCCAACAATACTGTGGTATCTCCAATGGCTGTAGTAGACCTGGAGAACTAATCCTCTCTTCTTTATTAACTTGACATTAAAACATTGACTTACATAATTTTTTACATCTCTGACCATCTTTGGCCACCAAAAAGTACGTGTGATCAATTGCAATGTTTTCTCAATACCAAGATGTCCTACACAAGGTACATCGTGGTTCTCAAAAATAACCTCTTTTCTAAACTTTCCTTCTTGGGAATTAGGCACACAAATCTTTCCCTTTAAATTTGAGAATGCTTGATCTTTATCATTTTCTGATAACTTGTTGATTATAGACTGACAATAATCATCTTCAATCTGTCAATCTTTGATCTCTTGGATCAAATCACTATCAAGAACTGTGAAGCTAATCTGATGCAAAATATGAGATAATGCATCTGCAACTGTATTCTTTTTTTCTTTTCTATATAGAATTTCCATATGAAATTCTTGCATCAACTCAGCCCATCTAGCCTGTCTACCCTGAAGATCAGGCTGGGAATAAAAATACTTCAATGTGTGATGATCTGTGTATACTATAAAAGTTGCACCATATAGATAGTGTCTCCAAATCGGCAAAGCATGGACTATTGCATATAATTCTTGTTCATGGGCAGGCCAATTTCTCTGAGCTGGAGAAAGTTTGTTACTTTCAAAAGCTACTAGTCTGCCATCTTGAATCAAATCTACACCAACTGCGATGCCACTAGCATCGATTTCAATTTCGAAAGGTTTTTGGGGATCTACCACCAATAAAATTGGGGCACTTGAAACTGCTTGTTTCAATGTGTCAAAATCTTTCTGTTGTGCACTAGTCCAAACAAATTTTTGATTATTCTCTAACAAATCCGTCAATGGTGCAGCTATATGCGAATAGCTGGCAATGAATTTCCTATAGAAGCCGGATAATCCTAAGAATGATCGCAACCGGTGCTCATTCTGAGGAATCGGCCGACCAAGGATCACAGAAACTTTCCGTGGACCCATTCTAATTCCATCTACTGAAATTATACGTCCTAAGTACTCAAACTCAGATAAACATCGCTGTGTCTTCTCTAGGTTGACATACAAAGTATTGTCATCCAACATTTGAAAAACTATACGCAAACGACATTCATGTTCTTCAAAACCTTTACTATAAACCAACATATCATGTACAAAATCAACCACAAATTGACCAATAAAAGGAAAAAAATATCATTCACGAGCATCATAAAAGTAGTTGGTGCATTAGTTAAACCAAAATGCATTACAAGATACTCATAATGACCAAATCTAGTACGAAAAGCTGTTTTATATACATCATCATCCTTGACTTTTATTTGATGATAACCACTTTTTAAGTATATTTTACTATATACAATAGCACCTCCTAGTGCATCCAGAATATCATCAATGGGAGGTATCAGATATCTATATTTTATTGTAACTTTATTTAAAGCTCTAAAGTCTATACACATCTTGAAAGATCCATCCTTTTTGCGAACCAAAAGCACTGGGGCTGCAAAAGGTGAATAATTGGATCTGATAAGTCCTTTGTCAAGATACTCCTCGAGAGTACAACGTACTTCTACCTCCTCTTGCAGACTCATTTGATACGGCTGTCTGGCCGATGGATGAGCTCCTAGTACTAGGTCAATCCTATGCTCCAATTTTCTGAGATGCGGAAGACCTGAAGATAACTCTAAAAGAAACAAGTGGTGGAATTCAGCTCTCATTCTAGAAGCTAGCTGAGCCTCTAGAGTAGTTTGAATCTGTAAATTTAATAACTCTTTATGCTCAAAATATAAGAAATACAAATACTTACACTCTGCCTTTACCATCGAAAAGGTAGATGCTCATCTGTACACATTGACATCCGACTCTCCACGGATGATAATGCGGCGATCATTATGATTGAACTGATATATGTGAGTCTGAAAATCAATAGTTGGCTTCTTACTTGCATGCCACTGTTTACTGAGGACGAGATCAAATCTAGCCAACCTGGCGATCTCAAAATCTAGCTCATCTCTATAAGTCTGTATCTGGATTGGTAATCCAACAACTCGTCGATCCCAGATCTCAGATCCCTTCCCATCTGCCAACTCTACCCTGCAGGTGTATGCAAATGGAGTAGTCTTTGGTGGCCGATTCTATCTTGTCTTGCTCTATTTTCCTCCACCACTGATGAGCAACATCCATCAAATTGTAAGTGGCATGCTGTATTTTATGTTTTTCATCCTCAATATTACAAAGTCAAAAACATAGTTCCCACTTACTTATCCATTGCTCCACCGCATCTGCCGTCCTGGCACTAGCTAGTCCGTGGTACTTCGGTGGGTTTAAATCTTTCACTTGCCATCTAATATCTCTACTAGAAGAAGCTCCCACATCTGTCAATGGTATTTGTAAACTAGATGGTTCAGTAGATGGAACTTCCACCTGCATAGGTGTGTCGATGGGTGGCACCTCTGGTTTGTTAATTGCTTGGAGGATCTTCTGAAGGGTATCCTCCATGCCTCTAACTTTAGCATTGAGATTCGTAATCTCTGTAGTATAAGGTAGCTCAAGCTTGACCTCTTCCATGGGAGTTACAACCTCATATGGATTCATTCTGAAAAGAAAAACATAGAACAACTAATAAGTCATGTGAATGCAAAAAGGTAATACCAAACTAATGATATTCCTAATCGATAGGTCGCTCGTGTAAAACATGAATTAAAAGATGTACCCTAAATCCTCTCTCAATCCCATACATTGATCACACCACAAAAACCCGTCCTATACAAGTCTACATGATGACAATACAAGCAACGGAAAATTCCTAAAATACATCCGGCGATAAGCGCCAAGTATAAGCTATAAAAACTAATAAATTTCCAAAAAATGCTAATAAATGATCCTATCCAGATTATCAATCTATTACATGGTAAATCCAAGTGATTTTTCTCTAAACCTTACAATTTAAAGTCTTCGATAACTTCTTCTAAATTCTTATGTCAAAAAGTGCAGTACCTACGAAAAGACCAGAACATTAGAAATACTTAAATATACTAAAAAATGATGATTTTTGGTATACACATAGCCCTGGAAGTTAGCTTTCACCCCAAAGTGAAATCAAATGAAGGTCATGAATTTATAACCAAAACTCTACAAACCTATACCTATGTACATGAGGTCCTAGGAGTGTAATTTAGCTCATTGGAAAGATTATTTAAGCATCTATTTGTATACCAAGTTTCACTTGAATTTCATTCTCCACCTGAGAGAAACAAGCAAAATAGTGTCTGCAACATTGCCACATTTTGCACTACTCAGAATTTAGACTAGAGGAAAGACTATAAACATAGACTCCCCAAATGAGTTCAACTTTGCTGAGAATTAAGATGAAATAGGTCCAAACCATGTCCAAAAGCGCTTTCTCTAATTGGACATTCCATGAAAGAGAAATGGCATAATCACTAGAGCTCTGCGCACTTCTCTCGTGAGTCCTCATGAGAGGGACCAGAGAGCTA
>CM035425.1:107913898-107916398 GCA_020310875.1 Ceratopteris richardii | reverse complement strand
ATGGAAACCTAAGAGTCATAAGGAGAAAAGCAATGTATGTCAATTACATTCTATGTACACCAAGATTGTGCCTAAATGTGAATGTTTGGACAATGATCAAAACCTTATTAAACCTAAATCTATGAATAACATTGATTTTCAAATTAAATCTAAGGATCAAGATATATTGAAAAAGTTTAAGAAAGAAGAAGATGTAAAGATAAAAGATGATGAAAATGAACAATCAATTGATGGAAATATAGATATACAAGCAGTTAAAACAGAACCTAAAGTCATAGAAATTGACAATAAATGTGATCAAAATAAAAATGATGAAAGAATAGTACAAACATCTGAAGACGAAAATCTTCAACTTCAATCAGAACATGACAAGAATATGGGAAAATGGGTACAAGAAGCCATATGGAAGATTGAAAATAATATAAAAAACTCATCTAAAGGTAAGAAAAAGGAGAAGAATTTAAGTGAATAGTTTTATTGTGATGGAATTGTTAATTGAAGATAAAACATTTCAAATTTTGATTTTGCTTGCTGCATATATGCTGTTTTCCTAAAAATTGAGAAACATATACCTAAATTGTTTAGTTTTAATGTTTGAAAAGCTAATTACAAACTTATGATTAAGTTTACATTATGATTTGTTTAATCAAAAGAATTCTAGAATATGAAAACACAAAGTTTGTTTCAAATTAAACAAAAACATGTTTGTAATTATGCTTGCAAATGATTTTGATCAATATGCTTGTCATTTCCTAAACTTATGATAAATTTATGATTTTTTTTCTTTCACAAATAAGAAGAAATCTATTATGAAGAACAATTATGAAGAATATTATTATAATGAATATTTTGCACAAAATGATCTTTGTTTACAACAATTATGATGATATATTTTTAAAAGAAAGAAATATATATGATATAAATATGATCATGATAAATAGGAAGAACATGAAAAAAAAATGTTACAATATGAGGATGATTTTATTGATATACCATATGATGAGTAAGAGGAACTTTTATAATCCAGATATGAAGTTTTCATTGATATAAAAAAAAACATGATGCTCATTTATAAAGATACAAGTTAGAAACTTTGAACATTTTGATTTTTCCTAAATTTTATGAACTTTGTTTCATAGGTTGAAAAACCTATTTTAAAAAAATTAAGAATGCATTATTTATGATAATTATAATCACTATGAATTTTTTATGATTAAATTTGTGATATGATAGAATATATGAATTTATATTTGCAAGATAAATGATAATGAAGATTACTTGTTTTATAGCTTCTATTTTATAAGTGATTACAGGTTCTGAAGATGCATTGATCAAAGTAATTGAAGATGTTATGCCAAAAGTTCTGATAAATTTAAAGAGAGCAGATTGAAGATGAAGTAGATTGAAGGTAAAATTGATTTTAGGTCGTATTTTTCTTTGTCTTAAAATTTTGTTTTACGTATTTTATTTGCATTCATATAAAACTAATTGATAAAATCTGGAATGAAGAATATTAATTTATAAAGGACTCTATTTAACCATATTAGGGAAATAAACATAATTTATATTTCTACATTTATAGATTAAGTGAGATTTGTTAAAAATAGAAGGATTTGTAGTTCATTTAGATAACCAAAGTAGTTGTACATATGTAGGAGCATATTGTTGCATGATACATGTCTGTGAAAACCTAGATCTTTCTTGTCCATGCAGCTAGATCCTTAGCTTGGATTAAGGGGTTAAGCCTTTCTCCTTTAAAACAAAAAAGTAGCGAAAAAAAATATATATTGACATGGAAGTTATACCTTCTTCCACCCCAAAAAGGTATTTACATTTATTATCGATATGAAGTTTATATCATATTTATATGAAGAAACTAGTTGTGAAAAAACACATCTAGTGATTAAAATTGGGCATACAAGGCGGCTGTCTGTCCAAGTAGATTTAGTAGATTTCTTTGGCATGCTTGATTGCTCATATGTGAATGCATATATATGATGAAATCTGCATTTGAATGAATGAAAATGAATTCTGTTTTATACTAATCTTTACATAGTTTATAAATGGATAAAATGTAAATTAATGTTTGTTGACTGAACAGGTTATTAGCTTACCTTTATACTTTAATATGTTTTCATTGCCAGATATAATTTAAATAAACTTCATGTGCATGTTGAAAAGATTAAAAATTTGATAATTTAAAATATGTTTATAAAAGAATTTGATGCTGTTCTATGATTTAATTTTAGGATAATCATTGAACATGCTGCTTCCCTCAATTTGCAAGTTGGCCCATCGAGGACGATGTCCAGGTTTGGTGGCGGTGGATGTCGGGAAGATTTACATCTTCCAGTTGATGACCAGAGAAAATGAAAACAACTTAATTGGTGAATTCTAAACCTCTTTTTCACTGTTGAACAATTGTTCTGGATTGAATTAACTACTTTTGAAGTGTTTGCTGGTACAAGAAATGATGAAGAAAATATGTTCAAATTAGGGT
>CM035425.1:107901398-107908898 GCA_020310875.1 Ceratopteris richardii | reverse complement strand
CCATGAAGGTCTAAATAAATCTAACACTCTCTTACCCTTCTAGAGATCATTGTCCTCAGTGGTCAAGGAAGGAAAGTGTTTGCGAATCAAAGCTTCTGATTCCCAAGTAGCATCTGTGAGTGCACGGCTAGTCTATGCTACTAAATACTCTGGTATGTAGTGATTTCTTAACTTCCAATCCCTCTTATCAAGAACCTTAAATGGAACATCTGGCTGAGATGCTCTATTTTCTAAAGCAACTAAACCATCTACACAAGTCTCATCTCGAGAAATGTATGGTCTCAACTGGCTAACATGGAAAACTGGGTGAACTTTGCAATTATCTGGCAATTGCAATTTATACGTGACATCACTAATCTTCTTGATTACTATCCAAGGTCCACAAAATCTGGGGGATAACTTGCTTTGCAGTCACACACCCTTCTCAAATGGATCCCCATAAGGAGGAATTATCAATTGGCATCTCAATATCCAAGGGCGACCTCCACAAAGATGGCATCAACATCTACAAATGACATGGAAAGCCTCGACGAGCGACAGCCATGTGCTCCTTGCACAACCCTATCTTTTGCACCATTCAGGTCATGCATTTCCAAAGTATGCATTAGTGTAGGACCACATTACACGGCTGTGCATAGACACAATTGAGAATCCCAAGCACAAGAGCATATTGACATATGTCCACTATTTTTTCTCTGATACTAACATCTGTCTTCTTGTTTTGTGACATTGTTTCAAAAAAAAAAGATAGAGAGCAAAAAAACAGAGAGAGGGAGAGAGAGCTTGTTCCCAGATTTGGCTCATGGAACATGAATGAGTCATGCTTAGTTGAAGGTGGAACCATTGATTACTGTGCTTGGATAGAAGTGTGTCTTGGCTAGCAGATGCTATTATTGCTGCCTTATCTGGTAGATGTCAAGCACTTGGCAGGAACATGGCATCCACAGCTATTGTTTCCCCTTACCATGGTAAGAGGGAAGAGCTTGAAGGTCTGCAACTTGAGAGATGCTTAACTATTGTATGTATGAGAGCATCCAAAATATATCTATTAGGAGTAGTTCTGGTACCTTGCAAATCCTTGTATGTATACTACGTGAGAAGACTCCTGCTTAGGGTGAGCTAAAGAGAATATGTAAAACTAAGCTTGGTGTAGTTACCCAATGTTGTTTGCCAAGGAATATAAAGAAATTCAATTCTCAGTATTTGGCAAATGTTGCTTTGAAGAAAGGAGACAGGGTGCAGCACTCATAGAATTTCATCAGTGATCCATCAACACGGACATTCATCGACAATGTTCCATCACAAATGCCGGGTGTACAACACGAAAAGATAAACATCGATCGAACCTTCACCATGGTAAGTATCTTTACTTTGGCAACACCCTAACCATGATAGATTAGGAAACCTCTTTGTCGGCATACCCTTGAGCACTTAGCTCAAGACCCCCAATTTTTGCACCATACCTCTTCCAATGCATTTTCCAAGTAAGCACGCATAGGGCTACATTACAAGTCCATGCACAAGGCACATATTTTACTCAACCCATAGACGAACACACTTACCCATCATTCATTGTGGGTTACGAGTACTTGGCATGACTCCCATGAACATCACCTTTGTAAGATCTGGAGGCCACCAATGGAGACTCACAACGACACAGTCATGATGGAATCCAAGGAAGAAGCACATACCAAGGGACTACAACTTGCAAATGCTCGGAGTGACAAATGAAGAACCAGACAACCAACCCTGCCACATTTGGAAGATAGAAAGTTCTCATTTCTACAGAATGGACACCACCTCTCACAACACTACCTGGAACAACCATTACAACAAGAGTCTGTCAGGGACGACAGACTCGAGAGGGGGGCGAGTGTTGGAACTCAAGGTCAAGTGCAAAGCATGGAAGCGCATCAATGAAGTGGACATACAAGAAGAAGGAGCAAGTAGGGAGCTCCAAGAAGTATATGTCAAATTTTCAGAAGAATCCCCTACAAAATAGTAATTTTCATCACTAAAAACCATTGTAAATACCATTTTCAATTTTTGTAACTCCATTTTGTTCAAGCCGAGGAGTCCTTGAGCTTGAGGACTATTATAAGTATCATCCTACCAATTTTCATAATTTTTAGACTTCGTTTGAGCCCTCAAATAAGCCTTGGAACCTAATTTTTAACTAAGCCGGGCACTAGGTCTGGACAGGGCCAAAACTAGTCCAAAAACTATAAAAAGAGCAAGAGAGCTCATTTTTGAGGTTGGGTGGTTGCAGATTTCAGCTTTGTAATAGATTTCTTTTTTAATCAAAGTCCTTCCATTGTTCCTCTCTTTAATCTTGCCTTGTGTGTGTGTGTATGCATGTATGTGCTTGTCACTCACATTTGCTCACCACGATTGATCACGATCTTCATATCGGTCCTCAGGTCTCCGCGGATTGACAAGTAAAGGAGGTGGTGCTTACGCTTGAGCTACAAGGTGCTTGGGTGGTTCCCCGTGTGGTGCCAAATTGTGCGCAAGTATAAGGGGAGTGGGTTCCGTGACATCCTCTGCACTACGGACCGGACTGGAGTGCCCTTCAACGTGCGGGCTAAGAAGCACTATGGACGTGTGTGCCGAGCCTCCCTTCCTCACCATTTTTGAGAACGTCGGTTGTCTCTAGAGCCGTGGGTAGATGCCTAGTAACGGGAGCGTCCCCCACCCCATCTCGGGGGGTCTTGGGTCCCTTGACGGTTTCGAGAAGTGAGGTTGGCACGTATTGGATGGCCAGCTCCTATCTTCGGGTTGAGGTCCCTTCGGGGTTGGCTTGAGCATGACGGCCTCCCCTCGTGGGTTTAGGACTAAACATTTGCTTTGCACTCGGGTGTGCGTTTTTCGTTTGACAGCATCCCACAAGAGCGTGCTTGTCTACGTGCATCCGTTCTCAACTCTTTGGGACTTTATGTTAGCTTCCGCATACGTAGGCTTTTGGGCCGTTTCTCTAAGTTGGTTATGCTTCTGGGCATTCTAAGTTGGAGTCCCATCATTTTCAGGTTACTCTCTGGCAAAGGCCCCTTTTGGACGTCCCTTCGTGCATCTCGAGTTTCATGCGGGTTCGGGCCATTGGGCAACCCCTTGGACTCGGGCTTGCAATTTACCTTCACATTTGGTATCAGAGCTTCGGCTCTGTGGGTCGGGTGCGTGTGAGCCATCGGCGGTGCTATGGACGGGCCATCGATAAAGGGCTGAAATGTTCAGTTTGGAAAAACGGTGCATGCCGAGGGCGACGGGCCTCGCGTGGGACGTCGTCCGTTTGGCAAAAATATGGAAAAATTTTTCTCGTGATATATGAGCTTCAAGTGCGCCATTGGGCTTTGGGCCCTCGGCAATGTCATGGTCTTGGCAGCGGATCAATTCTTAAGGGCCGGGTGGCAACGGGTCATGGGGCGGAGTGGCAACCGTCTCACCGTTTTTGGATCCTTGAACTTCTTTTCGCCCAGTTATTTGTTTGTGGGCTCGGTCGTTGTGGCCTCCCTCTCCCAATCGTATCCCTCTTAGGCTGGACCAGTGTGGCTTAGGCCCTGTTTTCCCCCCTCGAGGAGGGAGGTAAATCCTCCATAGACTGGAAAGGTTGTCATGTGAAGCCGAGTAGGAGTAACGTGGTAAGTCATTGTCGCACCGTAAGTCGTGAACAACTGGGAAGGGCTTCTACCGTCCGTGTGTAGCACATTTCCATGGGAGTGACACTAGGCGGTGCCGACGGGCCTCTCCTCGCGAGGGCTCGGGCCGGCTCTTGTGCAAGTTTTTCTTCATATTGGTGCGTGGGCATGGAAAAGGCCCCCTCTCATGTTTGTTGGCTGCCGGTTATAACAATTTATGACAGTTTTATATCATTTTGGAAGTGGAATTTGGGAGCAAAATGAATCGCTCCACTTTGAAA
The DNA here is from genome assembly GCA_020310875.1 of Ceratopteris richardii. Taxonomy (NCBI): domain Eukaryota; kingdom Viridiplantae; phylum Streptophyta; class Polypodiopsida; order Polypodiales; family Pteridaceae; genus Ceratopteris; species Ceratopteris richardii. The sequence goes on along the minus strand of CM035425.1, from coordinate 107,904,985 downwards.
TGGATGCCTCCTCATTATATCTTGGTTAACACTAGTGTTGTACCAAAATAGGACACAATAGTGTCCTTGTTTCTAATAAATAAAAAAGTCACACATACTAATGAAATAAAATTTTGAGAAAACCTTAAAGCCCCATAAAGATCTATACCTAGATGCTCTATAAAAAATATAGATTTTAAAGAATAACCTTTTTTGATAACTCAAAATATAGCAATGATTGAATATGGTTGAGAAAAACTACTTTTTGATAAGCTTATATATGAGAAGAAAGAAATATCTCCATAAAAAGAATTTTCCTCGTATTGGAATCATTTTTCTAATGTTAATTTATTGTCATATAATCATTTAAGACAAGTCTTGGGAACTAGAAAAATCATTTTTATAATAAAAAAATTAGTACAATATAGGGTGCTCATTATATAGTTATACACTTTAGCAGCCTTCTATATGATATTGATTCATAAAAACACTAAAATGGTTTGTGTTTTATTTCAAAAACCATCATATAGTAGCATAAAGATATGACACATGTCTTTGAACCAATAATTTTGTATGTATCTCACATAGCACTAAAAATCACAATATTTCATTGAATGGCAATAATCCTCTCTACCGAGAATAAAAATTCATCCTTAAAAATTAGGTTTTCTAAATGATATAAGGTTTATATTATGAATAAAAATAATTCTATAAACATTAGAAACTATTTTATATAGAAAAAACTAGCATGTTAACTTTAATTATGTAGCATATGCAATATTTCCTCATAAAATCACCTCTTCTTAGCGTAGTAAAACAGTCGTATTGTTTAACTTGAAGAAACGACAAAGAAATTCGACTCCTAAGGTTGTCAAAAAAATATTTCTAGTTGTAATAATATCAAATAGTATTTTGATAACAAAAAATGATGCATGTTCATACCATCACTTTGCAAAATAATTCATAGATGATAAGACTATCATATCACAAATGAGATTCATTTTATGCCATAAACCTAGTAAAATTCATTAAAAATCTCTAATTATGGATAGAAACATGTTGACATATATAAAATAAAAGATTTTATTGCATTTAGGCCAATGAAAATTACGAGATCATGATTTTAATAAAAGAAACCTCTAACTTACATCACTATAATTTGTGTGCGAGTATTGAAATTAGCATCATAAAATTAGTGAATAAATATTAGTTTTTATATCCTTTAATAAAAACTATATTTCTCTAAAAATATTCAACCCTTATGCCAACATGTTGCATAGTTACATTTATAAATGATTTCTTCTAGTAACCTAAAAAATTCATCAAACATTGTCTCTTTTTCAGGACATTAAAGTGTCTAAGGACACTAAAGTGTCCAAGTACAACACTAGTGTTAAGGAACAAACCATGCTAAAAATTATAGAATTTGGATAGGCGCTTGGTTAGGCTCATAGCCCACGAACTTTCGGGCTGTTTTGTTATGACAGTTTTTGGGAAAGGAAAATTTGCCGCCCCGATTCCAGTGTGTGCTAGAAATGACTTGACCCTTATGTTGGGTGTTCCACGATCTTTTGGTGAGGATATGGAAGCCGAACCGTCTGTTTTGCTTGTGTGCTCCGGGTGAAGGAGTGAGTTTTTGGATAGCAAGAGACATGTGGGCCGGCGGGTTGGACATGGTCCTCGCGTGTGGGCCATTTTGAGGTATCGCGCCTGCGGGTCTCCTTGAAGCCGGGGTTAGTTGCGTGGGCCATTGGGTTCAACATGGTTCTCCCGTTCGGGCCGTTTTTGGGTTTGGCCATGCTCACGGGTCCTTCTAAGGCCAGGGCAAGTTTATGGCCGTTTCGATGTGTCGCACCCGCGGGTCGTCTTAATGCCGAGCCAAGTTTGTTGGTTGGCCGGTGGGCTTGGACTTGGTTTTCTGTCCGTTCCTGTCATTTTGGGGTTAGCGCGTGCGGGTCCTTTCAAGGCCGAGGCAAAGGCTTGAGAGCTTGGGCCGTTGGGTTGGACTTGGTTTCCTCAGGATTACGCCGTTTTCGAGGTAGCGTGCCTGTGGGTTCCCGTAGAGGCCGGGGCAAGTTTTGGAAGAGGAACAGCTATGCCGGAAGGTAGTGACATTGAGGTCCCCCTTGTGTGGCTAGCAAGTTTGGATAGGTTAAGTGTGAGCGGCCGACACACAATGACGTTTAGGTCCCCCTCATGCGGTCCGCACCTGCGGTTTCCTTCGAGACCAAGGCAAAGTTGGAAAAAGGGAAAAGGATGGGCAACCCACCGGTGGACAGTGATGTTGAGGTCCCCCTCGCGCGGTTGGGCAAAAGAAAGGGAAAAGCAAGGTAAGCGTGGTCGACGGGCAGTGACGTCAACGTCCCCCTCCTTCGATTCACTTGGTAGGCAAGTCACTCGCGGGATCTTTGGGACCGGAGCAAGTGTGTGGGCTTTGGCAGATGGGCAGTGACAATACAAGGTCCCCCTCATTAGTGCCTTAGCATTTGGGGTCCGGGGGTTCCGTTGAGATTGGGACAAGTATTGGGTGTTGCCGGTGAGTTTTGGGTAACCCCGTGGGGGTCCCTTTAGAGGCCGAGGCTTATGTGCAAGGGTAGCTCGTGGTGTGCCTTCGGGGCCCGAGTTATCATTTTGGAAAGGTTGTGGCCGAAGCAAGAGTAAGCTGCTATGCACAGTGTGATCATGCCTTGTGCATTAAAGCTTGTGAGCCGACGATAGGCTTGTGTTGGATGAGGTGGGAATTGCCAAGGAGCACATGATAGGCATGCATTAGACGGATGTAATGGGATCCGTCGCCTCTTGGTAGTTGGTTCTGCAAGGCTGAAAATATGGCGCGTGTGTGGAATGGTTTGAGACGGTGATTTCCATCACAAATGGTGATTTTCAAGAACTCGGCCAATGTGTTCTAAGTCGTGTGTTCGTCGCGCGTCTCTGCCTTTGTTATGTAAAGCTTGAGGGCCGCTGATAGGCCTCTGTTTTGGTGGGATTTGCCTTGGCCGGTGTATGGGCGCTGTGCCTTGGTGATTTTGGATCTCGGAAAGGAAACAACAGGATGTGTGTGTGGAGTGGCAACGAGGCCTCGTCCACCACAACCTTGGGTTTGACCCTCTATTGCAAATCAGCCTGGGATGGGGCATTCGAGTTCTCTATGAGAACGGCTTAGTGTCGCATTGGCACTATGTTTCATCTTTAGTTTGGAAAGGCCCTCTTGAGGGCAATGTCTTCGGACATCGGCTGGAAGCCTTGATGCGTCAAGCTTCTCGCCTCGTTGGAAAGGAAAGGCCCATTCTTATCACATGGCGATGAAGGGGCATGTGAACGTCCGGATACGAATTGAGTTTAGGGGATTGATCACCCTCTTCACGATAAGAGTTGTCTTGGATTTTCCAAGAAGCTTAAGGCCCAATCTATCACATGAGGCGATACAAGGGCAAAGTGAACCGTTCATAAGCGAATTGAGTTGGAAGGACCACGCACCCTTCTTGACGATAGGATCTTCTTAAAGGTTCTTGGACGAAAGGTTACGCATTCAGCCTACTTAGTGGCAAAGCATTTAGACACAAACTGCGAGGTCCCCTTAAGTGCAAAATTTGGCTCATGTGAAGCTC